>QEWY01002141.1:1124762-1153867 GCA_006503575.1 Baylisascaris schroederi
GAGCTCACAATTCAGTCGCCGCATCCTGTGTATCTATTCTTGCTCTATCTACTTGTAACTACTGCTTCGTTTCGGATGCAACTCTGATCCGAACCTCCTTCCCGCCAAGATTGCTCAAATCATCAAGTGCTATGAAGTCTTCCAGCGGAAGTCCCCTGCACATAACTTACTCCCAAACGATCCTGCGCTGGGAGTGTCGGAGTGTTCTAAAGCACTCCGAATTAGCTAAGCCAAAATTAAAGGAATAAATGCAATTTTATGTTTACAATAAAAGTGAAGAATTTCGAAGAGCTGCTTGTTTTGTCTCTCCAAACGGAAACATGCCGACAAAGGCATGGAAATCCGATGGAGAGATGGGAACGCGCTTCACCTCTCCTCTTTTCTAACGTTTACTCGGGGAGATGTGTTACCGCTCTCCCGATTGCCAATACTCTCTCTTCGCAGTTCGGAGTGGATTTAGCAAACGGCTGAGAAGCCGTCGGGGTCTTACTGGCCGTCTCTACGAGTGCCATCGGAGGGCTCTCACCGACAAAAGCCGACGTCGAGGCTCCGCTAAAGGGATCGTCTACGAGAGCAGTGGACAGGCTCTCCTTTAAAGAAGAAAAGTCACCGCTACATAGTACGTCGTCCGAGATTCTACCACTAAATTTTTATTCTTCTACAGCAGCGATGGTATAACATTGACATAGCTCTGCTGATAACAACGCTTAGGTAAATTTTTAAATTGCAACCAAGCAGTTTGCATATGATGAGGACAGAAATCAAGCTTAGAGTCAAAGCAAAGTAAATGAAGAAAACCGGAGACTGAACCTACAAATATCTGCAGCATCGTGACTAAAAGCTCCTCAAGAAGAAAGCTTGAAAAGCAGTGTAGACCCAAATAACAGAGATCGTAACTGTGCGATTGACGGCTCATATTTTGGGGAATGGTGACAAATATACGGAGTATGCTTAGGCTTATCTTTAGGCAAGCGATCGCCAAGCGCAAACCTGTTCGTCCTCCCAAGTCTCACCAACTAGGTACCGCCGGGTTCCGTTTCCCGGTACACAGGCGGTGAATTTGAACTGAAGATAGCCATCGTCGCCAACAATGCACTGCATTTCGTAGCCGTTTTGCACAAATGTGCCGTAGATGAATATGCGTTCATCGTTTGAAGTGAAACATCCTTGAGGCTGCAGTTCTCCGCCTGAGCATACGTACCAATATCGCCCTGAAGACCGTCTCTCATTCAAGAAAACCGGTTTGATTTTTCAGCAAAGCACTCAGCATATATATACATATATATATATATATATTAGAGATTTCCGAGCATTCATTGCTTTGTCTTTTCTGGCGCAAGTTCCGCCCCAAAAAAGACATTTTAGTCGCTTCGCTTCCACTAGACCAGTTTCCACTGGATCTTGACTTACTGGTCAGTGTTTAATCAATTCGAAACTGCGCAGTAATATCTAGCCGTCCTTCGCCCACTACTTTGTGTCTTCGATTGTTTGTAATCAACCTATGCTCTTTGTAGGTTGGATGAGTACTTACACCTTAAAGTCGCAAACTTATTTTAATCGAAAGGATTTCCAGAACATTACGTTAACTATCAGTGGAAGAAACAAGAAACTATGGATTACATGAACAACGAAACTTCAACAACAACGGCATTCAATCGGTTGCAAACAGTTCAACTTTCAATATGAACCACAGATGAAACAGACTTCAGTGAATCCTCAGCAAGTGCTTAGGAAAAGAAACTTAGCACAACAAAAAAGAAAGAAAAAAAAGAAGGAAGACGCCGACTAGGTTCATAAGACTACCTCAAAGTTATGAATAATGTCAGCAGCCATAAATTCACGAACATGGGAAACACCAACGAGAAAAAGGGTCTTTCTGAGACTACAAGGTGGGGCCACGACTTTCTGTAACAACGTCTAGCAACATCACTCCGCCAGTTGCAGAGTCAAAAATGCTTTCACGGGCGGATTTTGCTTCGTTCTTGAAATGTTTATAGAGTAGGATGGGCTTCATTCTAGGAGATGGCCGTTGGAATGAAAGAACGGTTACAGGTATAAACACAGTATAAAAAAGAAAACAAAATCTGATGAAGCCTCTAAGAATATAACTGGGTGCCATTCCTAAATCAGTGTGACTTCTTTCGACTGGATGCCCCGAAAGAGTGGTGAGCCAAAACCTGCGCAGTCGTGAAATTACGCCAGTCGATAGAAAGGAGCGGAGAAGAAAGAAATAGAGGGTTGCTGGCAAGACCACACTGAAATATGACTGCTACAGAAAGCCAACAGAACAAAGTAACTACTTTGCATATGAAATCATCTCTGTTGACTGAACAAAATGAATTATCAGATTTGTTCAGATGAAGACAAAAATTTTGACTGGGAAATATCTCACGACGACTCAGAAAACATAAAAAAGCATGAACAAGCAAAACCAAAGCGGCAGGCAAAGAAAGTGGGAATTGCAACGGCTTACTCATCGCAAAACTTCCCAGCAACGCTACTGATGAGAGGGTGAGTTTAAAAGTTACGGACCGATCGGGCAGAATGGCTTCATAACGGATGAATGCAATCCTGCTCAACGCAGAAACACTACTCAAAACGCTGAATTCACTGCGGTGTTATTCCACGCAGTCCCTCCCATCGTAGATAATGCCCATATTGGAGCAATATTTCGCTCTGCTAAGCGAACCAGTGCCACTGGGCGCCGTTTGTTGCTAATTCAGCAAGAATGCATCGCTAAATTAACGCCCATTCAATTCGCGCTAAGATGGCGTGATCCTCCTTGCAGCAACCTATGGCCCACTATATATAATTGAGACTGATTTGCTGATGACAGCAACCAGAAGTACCTAACTGAGAGCTCTTAGAGTGAATACTGTTGCGATAGCAAAGACATATTTCATGACGAGGACACAAGGAATATGAAAGTGAGAGGAGTAAATTACGAATTCATACATCTTTCAAAGGCGAAAAATTAGTGCCGACATGTCACTGGTCGAAGAACGATCCGCTGAAATTGAAATAGGTGAAGCAACTCGGAGAGCTGGAGGGTGCGCGATGCAGTGCGCTCTGAGCAAACACCGTCAATAAGGGAAAAGTGAAGATAGTTGTCACGTGTTGCTTTGTGAAAGCATCCCAGTAGGTGTGGGCAGGTGGCAAAACTGTTCCTCGTCCAAAATTTGGCGAAACTGCCTGTCACCGCTGCAAACACTGAACGAACTGCTTGCTTCACGAATCTAACAAATCTACTGCATTCTTGTACGTCTTTTCTGACCAATGTCCGAGCTATATCTTCCACACGCTCAACACCTTTTCTTCAGAACAGGTGATGTACATTGTATCCTACAAGTAGGGCAAGCATGCAGGCATCAGGCTCAGAAGCCTGCCGATGTTTGCAACTATAGATGGTAACATTACTCCGAGTGTTCGAGGCACAACTTCCGGGGCTTTCGAGGGACAGTGAACAAATTGGACAATGCCCCCAACTGGATAATGCCCCTTTCTCTCTCTCGAATTTTCTAAAGCGCAATAATAAGCTAGCGTTCATTAGTGCTCCTTAGTGCCCTATGGAGACTAAGTTTATGGAAGATGAATTCTGATTCCAGATGAAGAAAGTACCCCGAACACAAAAAGTCAAATCAATTGAATAAATTGCAGACCTCATTCCGTCATCTGACAGCAAAACATAAAGGCAATAAAGAAAAGAAGTTCATACGGAGACTTACTGAGAACCCCTTCGGCGCTCCTCCTACTATGCAACGTGGCTGCATGAAGGACTGGGTTTCGATCCATTCCCGCATGGCCCTGAATCATCCAAGGCACTGCGGCACGCCACATCACATCGGATGCGTCAGTGAAGCAGTTGATGTTGAAACGCAGCGATGACAACGCTGATGGTTGACGTTACCGTAATAATGGTGTATCATATCCAGTGCATCGCCAGCCGGTATTAACGACATTTAGACCTTCGATTAACTCATTAACTGTAGCTGTGAGCAGCCAAATCATTGTCGGCAGGCGAGGGCATATGCACTAAGACTGAGTTGTTGAAGAGAACCAAGTCAGAGCGGATATAAAGGGGGAGGGGGTGGGTGGGTGGTGTACATACATATGACAGCCAGCCTTTACTGAATCCAGTCATTATTAAAATCAATGCACTGCCATACCACACTTTACTTGCTTCTTGCCTAGATGGCAGCCCATGCGACATTTCGTCAGCCCTTCTGCTGTCGTGCCAACGGTAGCTATCCTACAAAAAGAGATCCACGTAGGTTCGATGCACATTGTACAGATGTTCAAACTTCAAAACTGATATCAGATACAGTCGCAGCAAAATATTGGTGCACCAGGACATTGCTTAAGCAATCAGCATCATGCGCTTACTGCAGACTGCAGTGCTATTGCTAAAGTCAACTTCAACGACCCCAGAAAAGAATATTTTGGCAAAAGACAATTTTTTGTGGCATTTGCGAATTTTTCTCCGCTGACGAAAGGATTTCGAAAATTTAAGTGCTGTGAACTGCAGACAGCGAACCTTTAACACTACACATCCATTACCCTCCATCTTTCTCCTCCACCTGCACCTTCGCCTTACACAACACAAGCGTGCATGCATAATACGTGCACGCTCACGAGGACAAACAAAGCGAGCACGCACACATCAGGTGGCAGATATTCCCAAGTACGAACGCTTCTAAAGCTCCAAAAATGCAAATCATCATCATTTCATCTCCTCCAACACGGCCAGCCAAGTCTGCAGAAACCGTTTGCGAGCTGTTCACTGTGCGAATACGAAGCGAAATTCAAGCGAGAATATAATGATAAAACAAAATCCACACCTCGCTATCTCATGCGATCATTAGAAACGTTACTTGGAAGTTCATAATGTCTGTTTGCATGGAACGAGCGAGCCCCTCAGTGACTCCCAATCTCAAGAACATGAAACTGGTGAATTGTGGTCGAGAAAGTAGTTTAAAATGGACTTTCAATGGGAAACCGCAACATATTTGAAACGGCTCACACTTTCGAGCAGCGCTGGCAACTGCGTGAAAATAATAAAATGTGTTACAGCAACGGGCACGAAAGTGCGAGAACCTTTGGGGCTTCCATTTGTTTCATTTTGATTTAATCTGTCACAGTCGCCCGTTCTTCCTGTTGCCGATGCCGCGAGGTCATTCCAGGAAATGCGCAAAATCTAGATTCTGACATAACAGTTCGAGAGAACAGGACGAAAAAGTGAGCGAGGAATCTGCTTCTCTCGTAATTGATCGCAGGGATAGGTGACCAAAGGAGGAGGATTAAGATGCCTTAAATACCTAAGATCCACTGTACTCCTAAGAAAACCGTTGCAATACTTACGTGCACGCCAGTATGTTGTGGATACAATATTTCTGGGCTCACTTGCAGAAAACCATCCATAGACGCGCTCATGAAAAGACGCCACTCGCCAGGCTGGAAGACTAACTTTTATTCAGCCACACACCAAACGAAAATATAAGAAAGGCCTCTCATAATGCTAATGCACCATATGCTTCTCCTTGGCTGGAAGGACCCGCAATATTGCTTATATTTCGTAATGCTAGCGTACTGAGCAGAGAGAAGATGCATTTCGCTTCATTAGCCGCTAGCATGGGGCCAACTTTACTCGTCACGAATAGAGACATTCGTCCTTAACTGATGAATATATGCATGTTTGCCATCATCTAACGAGGATGCATGAGAGAAACAAGAGGGGGGAGAGTGATAGGTGGGACAGAACTTTCAACCGAGCAAGACAAGCGCAGGTGGTATGCCTGAAAAAATTCCTCTACCACATGTTTCATGTGAACTAAAAAGTGCTTCATGATGAACGCTGTCAAATATGGTGTTTTTTAGAAATCCAATTTGAGGCAGTTCAGTCGCAGAGCACTTCTTAAATGCGCGTATATTTTACAGAAGAAAGAAGCAAACATTTCTTGGTGAACGCCACCGAAACCCAGTCCGTCAAGAGTATCAGAAAAGGTTTTTGCATATGACAGATAAGCTGGAGTTAAGAAGTACAGAAACTTCAAGCAGTGGAAATAAAGTGTCGAAGAACCTCGCGTAACAATTATAAGTTAGATGGCTGTGGCAGCAGAAAGCAAGGATGTTCTGTTATACTCCAGAACGTTCAAACTGGCAGTGTCTATCCCTCCAAAAAGAACATCGTTATGATTGCATCTTTCGAGCGACTTCCTTTCAAAACTGAACCCTAAAATGAACGATATTCCATCGTTTGATTCATTCAGCGATCAAATAAAACAGTCTCTGCAGCAATAACAAACTAACTCCATTAACTGCCGCTTCAAGGAAATGTGTCGGAACAACGGCTGCAGCAGTTAGTGACTGTCCAAAAGTAGTGGCAACTGGAGATGCAATCAAGCTGGCCACTGGTTGATGATTCATGGGCGACCATTGTGGAGGACAGACTGTACAGCCATTGTAGGAACGAGGTGGCTCTGGCCCACAAGTTTGATTCGGACACGGGATTGAAGGACACGAGCTTGACAACGCACCACCAGTTGATAGACGAGAAGCTGCTGAACCATCTGAAAGTAAAAGTGCAACAGAAATTACACTGCACTCGCATCTGTTCAACTGCGCGAACGAGAAAATGAAAAAGCTATAAATAGCCAACATGCAACATGTATAAACATTTGTGGCGCACATGCCAACGAGGCAGAGTGACAAGTGAGCGCTTTGAAACACAGAGCGCTGAGGTGGGATATCACTGGCAATGCCGCGGTAGAGTCTCAAAACAGGGAAAGGACGTGCATGTGCAAATTCAGCATAACGCATTGACTGCAACAGTGCCTGAATGGGTATGAACAGCCTGAATTCTTATGTAATATGCAAATGAATGGGATAAAATTGGCGCTCCTCATTGACCTATATGCGGCGATGAAGGACAACGGTAGTTGTTCATGCTTGGACGCTCGGCCGGTGTGACAGTAAAAACGGATTTTCCCTTCGTTCCTCCAGTATGAGTTTGAGCAGTCATGTTGGACGGTGGACAGCGCACAAAAGAATAGGCGTTAAATTGCCGTACTTTGGAGTCCAATTTGAACTGATGGAAATGGTATTACTTCAACGGTTCTCCGAGATGGTGGCAGTGCGTGAGTGGTAACGTTGATTCGAAAGTGGAACTGTTTGTGCACATGGCAGATGCGATGTAGTGGGTGCAGAAGAAGCATGAAGTCTAGCCTGGCTCCTTCGACATGCAATACCTGCAGGATTAACATCAGTGATACCGTAGGTGCACTCAGATTCAACGATCTGTTGTTCCTATTTCATGAGATGACATTACTGTTTTTTTCCAAACTGTCTTTTCGCATAAGCATCCGTGTCCAAAACCGTTGTTTAGGCTTGATGATTGTCATTCATGAACTCTGCAGCAATAACCGCTCAGAGAAGCGCAATGTGAATTTGGCATAGTTTTCTTGAGGAGGCGGGCAAGAAATTTTGTTACATTGATCCAAGATAAGAAATAACGCTTTGTCTTAGTGGGAGCGACTCGGCTTGCTCGAGGGTCACGCTATTTCAGTATGTTTCGATTACCCATGTCTATCGTAATTGATTGGTTTCAAATCAGCGAAAATTCAGAGCGGTTAATAGTAGGTCGTGATGATATGAAGCCATGTCTCACCAGTCAACAATGCGTCACCACCACGTGTTTGAACGAGCATCCGCCACCATAGCACACTATGATCAGGTTATCAGGCATTTATAGTTTTATGGTGGCCGTCAGACCACTTAGGACTTACCAACGGGACGACGTTGGTGTCACTAGTAGGCGATATTCGCAAATACAAATAGCAGTGAGAACACTGATAAGCGCTACCTGGACAATAGTGGAAGAGTTGTAATTTACCAGCAATTGTGAGAAAGCGTGAGCAGTCGCAGCAGTGGGGGGTGCTGATAGCAGTGCCAACACAACTGGGTGTAGCTACAGGTGTTGATAGGAAGCGCATATCTGGCGTGAGCATGCGATTAGCACAAATATGACTAGCGGTCAGTTCTCGCTTTTAGCCGCTGTTGGATCTCCCTTCGACTTCGTATTCCATAGAAGCATCTGATATATTACATTTAATGCGGTCCAGCAACTTCCAGAAAAGCCAATCACTTCCGGCTGAACCATTTGCGGTGCCAATGATCAGATTTTGCACAGCACGTTACATGTTTGACATAACCACCCAAATGGCATGACGCCGAAATGAAGCACGATCAACGCCATTATTATCAGCGTCATACCTTCTGAAGGTTTTCGGTGTGAAATTTTTGTAATATTCCCGTCGTTGCCTGAAGATGCAAATCGTTGCACTGGTATAAGGGTACGTGCTACAACTGCTAGTCAAGTTTGTCGTTTGTAGAAAGTGTAAGCAATTGTAGATTTAATCTTATCATAAACAAAGCCGAAAAACGAACGAATTCCAAACTGTTAAAGCAAAGACAATCACCTGAAATGAATTTCTTTGTCGAGATTTCATTTATTATGCAACAAGGAACAAGTGAGTAGAAAAATGAGAAACGTTGATGAATGGTTTTCCCTTCCACTGCATGTCACAAACTCTATTGGTAGTAGTATTCGGTAAACATTGCAGACGATAAGGAAAACATCAGATGCGTTTCACATTTCTGCTACCAAGAGAAGTTTCATATATTTCTGCTATCAAAAGAAGCAACTGCCACCACGAAGAAATAACACCGTATGAATGAACAAAAGCCGAAGAAATCGATGAAGGAAATATCGCACCGAACCCGCAATTAAATATTTTGCAGTATTAGCGTGAAATCTTCTTTCAGGCAGTCCTATTGAAAGCAGCGCTGAAAACGATAAACTTTTTCAAATGCGACATAAAGAATCTAACGAAAGGGAAATATTCAAAGGATAGCAAAGCTAGCCAAAGCTACTAGTTTTATACAGTTGCACGCATCGTTCGAGTTTCCGACAGTTACCACAGTTGATCTCAGAGAAGGCGGCTCCTAAAATCTGAAATTCAGTCAGCCATTGCTAGCATGATCCCAGATTGTCGAACTGACTTATGAGTTTACCTCTAGATCAGCTGTAGCAGTGGCCATACAAGTATGCACGCGAAACGGACGAACATCCGCATTTTTATATTCTACCGATCATCATCATAGCGGTTTATTCGAAACTACCAATTTAATAGTGAGAACGACGATATGTGAAAGAGAACCGACATATCCTTCAAAACACAGACAACGAACACATTGCTTCCTTGATATCTGTTTACCATAGCCACTGCTGAGATCACGGTTATCATCGCTCCCCGTTCGTGGCACAGAATCTGCTAACAGTCTATCTTCGACTCAGTTATATAAACACGTGAATTTCAGAATGAGTTTGAGTTTACTGGATGAGAAACACAAAACCAGATTAAGAGAGCAGCCTTATGAAGATGAACCCATGCATTTAATTAAGTTCCTGTGTCGGTTTGTGCAAGAGTTTAGCAGTGAGCCAAAAACGCTATCTTAAGAAGTGATGCTCCAATGCGCGCTAGAAACGCGATCCGTTCCATCTGTAATTTAGTAGCTGAGGCCTCACGTTACGAGTAACAGTTACTCACCACATATCGCCGGTGGCATCGCCAAGTTGTAATGGCTTCAGCGGTCCGACATTTTCCATTATATATGCCTCTAAATATGTGAAGCCAATTCCAGTGCATAGACCTGAAAAAATGATTAGGACGAAAGGCGCTTGAACAGCTTCCTCAGACATTTCATTTTTCACCACTATCCATCACCGTTCTCATCTCCTGATATTCCTATGAGTCACTGTAGAACCGATGTGAAGAGGGATCTGACCTTTAGAAAGAGCAGTGATATAAACCAGTGTTTTGAGCTTCGGTTTGTGCAAGAGTTTAGCAGTGAGCCAAAAACGCTATCTTAAGAAGTGATGCTCCAATGCGCGCTAGAAACGCGATCCGTTCCATCTGTAATTTAGTAGCTGAGGCCTCACGTTACGAGTAACAGTTACTCACCACATATCGCCGGTGGCATCGCCAAGTTGTAATGGCTTCAGCGGTCCGACATTTTCCATTATATATGCCTCTAAATATGTGAAGCCAATTCCAGTGCATAGACCTGAAAAAATGATTAGGACGAAAGGCGCTTGAACAGCTTCCTCAGACATTTCATTTTTCACCACTATCCATCACCGTTCTCATCTCCTGATATTCCTATGAGTCACTGTAGAACCGATGTGAAGAGGGATCTGACCTTTAGAAAGAGCAGTGATATAAACCAGTGTTTTGAGCAGTTCATTGACGAGAAGATCAATAATAATAAGTAAACCGAAACGATTATTCCTTGGCATTTGAGATATAGAAAACACAATAGAAAGAAACTGCTGACTAAGGGGCTAAGATCACTAGCATCGATATGATAAACACTCGTCTTATCAGCAGCAGCTCCATGAGCACACTCAACCGCAGCCTGATTTGGCAAATGTCCTGCCAGAAATTTCGTTCGGATCTTGCATTAAATCAAAGCTAATATGGGATATTTCTTCGGCTTGAACTCTTGTCCTGAACGGACCATTTTAAATGAACGAAGTAATGCCCGCATCGAGTTACAAGACCGGATGATGCCATTTGGATGCTGGCTGTTGATCTGTTGATATTTTCCCATATATTCAAAAGATATTTTAGATGCTTTTGAGTTTTGAGCCAAATGAAGCCCGGCTCGGACTGAAAATGCGAGAACATCCGCAGTAGCTCAGCGGAGAGCACTAGCCCCGCAATCAAGAGGACGCGGATTCGTCCCCGTCAGCGGAAAAGCTTTCATTGGTTATCAAGAACACCCCATGTTGAAAAGAGAGACACAAGAAAGAGTTGAGCAACGCACCTCCACATAACAGTGATAATCTGTCGGCACGAATGTCTGTGTGCATGCACAGGTATTTGTATATGTGCGTTTGTTTACCGTATGTGTATGCCAGGGTGTGCGTGTGTTTGTATGTGCATGGCTGCGCGCCAGGAAGCAAGAGTGCGCATGTGTGCTGTAGTGCGTGTGGATGGTGGTGTTTATTTCTAGGCCCATGTGTAACCATTTGCTAATAAGCGAGGAGCGCGTCAATTGCAGACGTGAATACTTGCGTATGTATGCGCATACCCATGCATTCATGTGTGCAATATATACGCGTACCAGTGTGCGGGCATGAAAGAATTCGCACCCGTGCATGCTTGTCTGCGTGTACGTTCCTCTCCGTCCTCTATCTGTTAACTTGTGTGCCGATAGATATATCACTATGAACGATGACGTGTGCCAGTTTGTGCTGTAGTATGCAGTTGCAAAAATTTTGAGATCTCCATGTCTAAATAAACCAGCACTTGCGCGCGTACGTGCGAGTATGCAGAAGTGTGCCTGTATGACTATGTTTGCGCGTATATGTGTTTATTGGTGTACCTGGTGCGTGTTGTTGTGCCAGGCTGTGTGCATGCATGCATTCGGTGTGTCTCTGTGTGGATGTGCGCGTATATGTCTGCGTGCTGGCGCTGCAATATGCCTTTGTGTTCGGGTGTTGGGTGTTAGTGCATGCGTCTGTTTACGTGCCAATTTTTGTGCATGTACTTGTGCGTATGAGCATGCATATGCTTGCATGTGCCTATTTGTTCGTTTATGTGCGCGAGGGTCTGCATGCATATAAGTTTGCATGTGAATACTGTGCGTGTATGTGTGCGTGTGTATGTGCACAGTCCATCTGCGTTTGCGTTTTCGCTTGTGTCTATGTGCGTGCCGGTGTATGTGCCAGTTAGTGTTCAAGTATGTGGATAACGTGCGTGCCATAGCGTGTACCGGTGGGCGTGGATTTGTACATGTTAGTGTTTGTGCATGCGCTCTGTGCCAATATGTATTTCCATACTTCATGTATTTGTCTGTGTATGGTCTGTTGTTTGTTGACAGCTTCTGAAACTTTCTGGTTGACGCGTGTATGCCGACTCGCCTGATGCAGTTTTTACGCGCGTTTCGATTTATAATGATCCTCGCTTGCACGATTTCCTTCCTATATCCCGTGAACGAGTACTTCTCACGTTTAATTTTTTAAAATGTAAACCTTTTCTGTGGTAATAGTTCGGAGAGAAAGATATGTTTAGTCTATTTTGAAATGGTTTGGTACTCGTCCACAATGTATTCGACCGTTTGGACACCGTCATAGCTGCTGCATCACACAACGGGAGGCCATTCAGTACGCGTCAGATGTCTACTCATTGCACACTTACAAGAGGGTAGCAACTTTTTCACGTCGTCAGTTTTAGTTGAATTATCTTCACTTGGTGCATTCAAATGTAGCTTGCTTTTTTTCGTCTAGCTTTGTAATCCTGACAGTGACAATCCTCTAATTCGGATGCGTTCGAAATGTTCATCTCGCCGTTTTCCCATCCCTCTCTCTTTCTCGTTCTCTTCTTTTTGTAGTAAAGCGGCACGGATATATTCTGAATTGTTTCCAAGATACCGTTTTATTAGCTAATGTGGCTCTAAATCGTGGGGTAAATGAAATAACAAGAAACATCACAAAACGATTACCAATAACGAGAAAAAACGCAGCTAGCATTCCAGCATTTCGTGATTTTGAGGGTGCCACCACCCTGAAATGATCAACGTTGCAGCATGAAATCGCGGAATCTTGCTATTCAATCCTGCATTCATAAAAGCCCATCCGCCACCATTTTTCTTACCTAGGTAGGTGCAACCCGATGTGCTCAATAAGACTAAATAACCACTTTCTGCGCATTCTCCACGGTTTCGTGACAGTTCGTACCAGGAAACTTCCCCTCGCATCAACAACAAACCGACTGGTCTACCATCAAGAGATATTACCGCTGTTTGAAACGCGCGAAGATTCTTCGTAGGTTTGCAACAAGCGGTGTGGATCATTTCGAATTAAAAGAAGCATGTAGAGAATAGACTCATACTGCTTATCTCAAGGTCAGGGAATATTTGGTGCCCCCATCTGAGGAGGTTCTATTGCCAGATTTCGGGGATAAAGGTGGACTCCTGTTGACTGATTGTCTGGAAAGGAAGGGAACGACAGCGATGAAT
This sequence comes from Baylisascaris schroederi, assembly GCA_006503575.1. Classification (NCBI taxonomy): domain Eukaryota; kingdom Metazoa; phylum Nematoda; class Chromadorea; order Rhabditida; family Ascarididae; genus Baylisascaris; species Baylisascaris schroederi. The sequence goes on from QEWY01002141.1 coordinate 1,137,843, forward strand.
ATTACGCGAATTTCCTTCGAAGATTTCTTGAGAATCTCAAGCAAACGCAGCAGACATGCGGACAACAGAAATTTTGTTCTAGCGCTAAGTACTCCGGCATCTCCAAACTTTCAGTTCACACAGTCATGAAAAACAGAAGCACAGTTGCATTGAGGTTGAGGAACGTTATGCCTCGGTTGAACCTTAAACTTTCACTATGATTACTGCAAGCATACGGTTGCTAAGACTTCACATACCTCGGCGCGTACATCATAGAAAGCGATGCGAAATAACCACTAGTGAATGCAAGAAGGGCACCACCAACAATGAATGCCCATTCGTTCTCGATGAACACCGGCCAACGGCGTGTAATGGGACGGTAGTTGCAAGCTAAGAAGAACGGAATAAATGCCAATCTTACGCTAAGGGCCATTGGTGAGCAGTCACAACAAATTTTCATCTACTACAGATGATAGACCATCGATATTCGTACTGCGAACACCATATCTCACTACCGTTGTGTACCGTGTTCTTGCATGGCATTTCGCTCTATCTGTGGAATTGTACGTTCATCTAACATCGACTATAATAATGCCGGCGTGAAGAACTACCGTCTCGGCAATTTAGTCCAACTGTTCGAAAGACGTTTGGGGTAACCACTAGCAATAGTTTGCCCGGTCAAAAAGACACTACGGTGCTGCTGCTTAAGCACGCGCTGCAGCTTATGGACGCGCTGCAGCAACTTGCTCGCATTTTCTCAGTACCTATTCAAAAATAACCGTACTTTAATTGTGTGGTCTACCTTTCCCTTCCCCATCCCATTCAATCATATTTCGTTCCTGTTGCCTAGGTAACAGTGCTTCCAAACGAACGTGGAGCAGTCTGTGTAAAGGCAACATTGACATTCACGAATGCTTACCGTAGTAGTTGTCATCATATTGCGCAAGCGGTGAAAACAATTATTGTAGCCAGCTTTGTGCGTAAGTGCACGTAAACCTGTCTCCTTATTTGTATAGGAATAAGAACACATTCGTATGCTTGTGCCCAACCGGTCTAGCAGGAGAATCTTCATTTTTATTCGGACTATCTGCGATTGCTGATTCAATTAGCCGCCAGCAAACGAATTTGCGTATTTCGCAATACGGCAACCATACCGTTATTAAATCTCACGTTGGTCATCTTGGATTTCTCGCGCCTAAATTTCCTTATTTTTTGCTGCTCCCAGTGGTGTTTTTGCTCATTTAAAATTACCTTCACAGCTGGCTCCTATACGATGAACTCTCAAAGCATGTTGCGTTCGTTTCACAAGACTTTTGCTTTTGCATGAGAGCGTTCGTACTTATAAGCGTTCAGCAGAACTAAAGGAAGGAGTGGGAGGAACGAGAGAGAAAATTTCATTTTCTGCAGAAGATAAGGCAATCCTTTTCTTCTGATTTACAAGAACCAGGAAAGCAGTTTTCACCCTTCGTTCGCTAGTACTTCGATATTCCAACCATCATCTGAGCTACATCTCTAACGATCAGACCATTTTCTTCAAAGCATCGTCGTATGGAGCCCTTCAAAGCAACCTGCATAAATCCGGAAGGGACTGCAGGAATACGCAAGATCGATGTCGTACTGTGCTATGATCGATCAGCCTGTTTGATCAATATTTGCCGCAGTGATACAGCACAAAAATAGGAGAATGGAGAACCATACTTCCCGCTAAAATTTTCCCGTTGAAATAAAAAAGACGAAAACTCTTCCAAATTTCAGCTCGAATAGTGGTCATTGATCAGACTGATGGAAGATACAAGTTTGCCTCCATTCTTCCTCAGCAGCACACGGTTTACGATTATAAGGTCAGCCAGAGAATATTTGCATTTATACCAGCCAGAGAAAATATAAAAGACGATAATACTTGCGTTTATGCCAATATTTCCACCCCAGGTCAGCCATCCTTCTGAAATTTACACAAGGTTTTGATGGCAGCGGAGAATACTATCTTGCAGAGAAAGAGCTTTGAAAATGTGATCCCCTATGCACGTGCATATATCTGCTCGCTGAAGTAGTGACTTCACTTTCTGTCTCTGATAACATGTGTGGTACTTCGTGTCAGCTCTGGCCGCAGAACTATCCTTCCAAGAACCATTCTTTGTATGGAGAGTCTTGAAACTTCTTCCTTGAGAGGTGTGAAGGCGGGAGAGCGGGCGAAGGAGAAATATAGAGGGTCCGAACAGCTACTGTAATATTGTTTGCTCTTTGCATTAAACCTAAATCGCCACATGCCGCTCACCCCATAAAGTCAGTATTTGCGACCACTGGGACGCCGGTTTGCTCCTTGTAAGAGATCGATAAGACCTGTGATCCATTCACCAACTTGTAACGATCATTTCCGCAGTTGAACTTAACTTCATTTCATTATTTGGTAGAGTTGTGACAGGATGCATCTCCTCATCAATATATTGGTTACCCACATGGCTGTTTCAAAGCACTTCTCATTAGCTTATCGAATGTGCGCCTTCACTGTAAAATAAGAACGGTAGGCCATGGAATCGTTGAAATGAAAACATGCAGATTAACGCTTGCAGCCGTGACCTCTTAATTACTCGTGACCTTAGGCAATGGGCATGTCGTGTTCCGACCCTATATGCTACAGTTTCCCAAAGTGCAGGTCCTTCACATTGCGTGGAACTTTGGTAAGAAACTCACACATCAAGGCTACTGGAACATCGGCACACTTGCGTGGTATACACATTGCCATACTTGCCGCGCATCTCACGGTCAACGAGTTGTTTATCAGCAGATCTCGTCTTTGTAATCACCACGATTCCCGGAAATGCATGTGAGCATTCAACTGCTAAAATGTATCTTTCCCGCTGCTCACACTGCCATCACGGACCCGGTGTCGAAAGACTTGCAAAAAGTCTCATTTCATTTGTTTTAAAACGGAATGTAGAAAAGAATCCAAGGGAGAGCAGAATAAAGGAAAACAAACCCATTGAATCCAATTTGACAACATAGCTCCGCACATAGCAAAGAATCCGAAGCTGAAGAAACTGGTGATGAGTTCAAAGTATTCCTTCGGGATGATGAAGTCATCACGCGGCCGCACTTCTGCTTGAATAGCCGGAAAGATTGCTAGGCTGACGAACAGAACAAGCCATACGTTGAGAAGTTGGACACCACCCTGTAAACATGATTGTTTCAGCAGGACTGCACGTTATCACTCATTGTCCATTGAATGCAAAACGGTGAAGAAATCAGAGGATGAAGCAGTTGTCCAATTGCATAAATATTTATTATCTTTCAGGAGGCCGCCATATCCAGGTCGGTAATAGGCTTGGGGCGTGGATCTTCTTTTCGAATTTCCTGCAATTCAAATAGTTGACGCAAGAATTCAGTGGTCCGATACCAGTGGAATCAGTGAACGGTGCGTTGAATTCCAACTAAACTTGCAAGCACTCGATCTGGGATTTCAACTGCATAAACTGACTTCATGAAAATGTCCATAGTTATTATATTCTACAGCTCCACGAATGAGCGCAGAAGTGGAAAGTGAGTTGCGATGAAACATGCAAATCTGGTGGACATGAAATGTAATTAAGCCATCGGACAGGCCGCATTTAAATTGTAATTAAAATGACCGGCTTTGGCAATATGTAAAGATGAAAAGAGAGGCACAGAAGCAAAAAACGCAATCACGTATATTTGATTCTTCATTCATTCGGCGCCGCTTAGAGGGAGAGCATACGCATGAGCCGATCTGGGAACATAAAGCAGATACACAAAAGCAACAAACGATAAGTCCGAAAAAGCAAAAATAGATAAATGTAAAGCTATAGCTTGCCGTTTTCACAACATCATAGTAGTCGGATAATTTGTCGGAAATTTCTTCGGTGGTTGTTTTGCCTGAGTCATTCTGAACTTCTTTGCTTGTTCCACCTTCTCTTTTCTGTTTGCCTATTTTATTGACATGGTATTGATAAAACGCCTGAAAAATATACTTGAAAGCTGAAAAGTGACACCGAATAAGTGCAAAAAGAGAAGGCATGAAGTTGAACACCGTAATTTTCACTAGTTTGCGATCACCAAGGTGAACACAGATGTAATTTTTTCAAGAGGTTCTATGCGGAGAAGTGGGCGAATATTTCCGAATGCATACGCTTGGCATCTAAGCGTGAAAAGGAAGTTGTCTTTTCTTCAGGTAGCCATTTCTTGTGATCATTTTTCTGCGGGATTTTTGCAGCGAAGCATCCTTTACCTATGCAGTTATTTGGAACTTCCGCGAGGCTTCTGTAGTTTCATATTACGTTCAATGCTCCATCAAACGCTCTGATGATGCTGTCTTTTTTCTTCATAAAATGTTTTCCTTCGACAATCACTACGTTGTTGCTTAAGGGGACGATGCAGTGATATGATTACTGCATTATCTGTGGTTGTGTTCTTTGCTATTGTATGTGTTTATAAAAATCTGTCCCCGCAATTAAGAAAAAAGGGAGAACAGAGTGAAAAACAATAAGCAAAAGCGAACCGATCGACGTAATAACATGAACGAGAAACCACACGCGGCCACAAGGAGGAGCGATACCGAAAAGTATGCCATTGCGGATGCCTCCGGCGTAGTTGATGCTTAACAAACTATATGATGAAAGGTGTCATGGCGCTCAACGGAAAGGATAGAAAATGCGTTCTCATCGCGAAGTGTAATGAATGAGTGAAACCTGGGAAGTAGGGCTTCCCTGCGGAAAATGCTCGTCTGAAACTCATCACTACCAGAAATATCTTACTTCGTTCGGGAATGCTGGGAGTTCGGGGCCGCGAACAACAACTCCAACCAATATTATTTGTTGGTGAATCTGATATAACTTTGAAAACACTTTTTTCCAAGGTCACGTCAACAATGCCACCTACTTCCGGCGAATGAAATGGCATAAGTTTCGCCTCCATCGGAGACCCCTTTACAGCTTTGCCTCGCAGCGGCCGAACAGTATTTCAACATTTTTATTTCCAGAAACAAAAACGTTCAAATATTGTTGAGAAAATTTTGGAAAATGAAAACTTTTCTCTTCGTTGCGTGCTAATCAATGAGAAGGCGCATCACAGATACAGGTGTTACAAGCGCCTTATGCAACTCAACCGGTTACATTAGCCGTTTGTGTGAGTGCTAGAGAAGAAGCAGAACAACTAGCAATAGGGAACATGCAACCTTATGAGAAAATGGAACAGTTTTCAATCAACAGTTCTGTTTGACCTCCATTATTTAGTTCCCCTCGAGTTGAAAAAATATGCAGTTTGCACAACTTGCGGTAAATTGGCCTTCTCCAAATTGTCCTTCTTCACTATATTGTCTGCTGCAGACTCATCAAGTCTCGGCGAGTAAAGATTTATGCAAGGGACTTGCCTGCTCTTGTGATCATAGCAACGATCGCACAGAAAACTCCACATAGATTATTTCCTATCATGATCGAAGCAGTGACATTAGCAGGTAGATCAGCCGCAATGCCGAACAAACTATTTTGATATACACCATTCGCAGCATTCAAAAGTACCACCAAAACCATTGTCAGCCAGAAGAATTCACCGATCCCTGAACAATCGTCCCTCTCTAATAACAAATAGCGATGGAATATAAACAACATAAAGGCCGAAACTTCAAACTTACTAGTAGCTGACTTTTACAAACAGGAGAGCGAGGGATTCCGGGTCTCAGAAAAATTTGTGCGAGCTTTCGTCATTAGGTTCCTTGGGGATGAATCGGAGCACAAACCGAGTGATTTAGTCCATTATTTTTGTTGGATATGTGATGATTCATCACATCGGTGACGATACTGCGATATACATGGTCACGTGATGACAAGTCCACAACAGTGTGACGACATTGCAATATGTGTGATGAGATGGTTTACCTCATCGCTATATAAACCGCACTTTTTGCCAGTTCGCCAGGTCATCCGCGTACGCTTGCTAATGAAATCCAACTGTCTTCTAGTCTTCTCTCAACTTTACACCATTTAGTGATGCGACAGTTTTCAAAGTTTGTTTCGAAACACCGTGAAATCATCCAGTCTCATGCGGCGCCAGAGCACAAATCGAGAGATAATCAAAGCAATGTCTTCCCTCACCGGTGCTTCTCGTCGAGGAAATTCTGAGTTGTTGAGAGGGAGCGTGTAGCAAGAAGTTTTGTTGCTACACGAGTTTATTCGTATCTCACGATGAATAAGCGCATCGGAAAACTTCAGCCACGTGCTCACACTCGCCAATACTCGAGAATTATTGCCGATAACGTAAAACAATCTGGCCAATTAGACTGGATGATGCAGCACTATCTTCAAATCGATTTGGTTATGAGCAGAAAATATGTCCACGCCACATTAAGTACTATTCTCGCTATCTTCAGTAGCGAACAAAATCTTGCTTGTGCAGAAGATGGCCACTTATGGGCGAAATGTAGGCGTTCAGGACACAATTTGCCGAAAGAACGTAATCTTCCACTGCTCTAAGAGAAAATGACACGAAGGATATTGGAACCAATGAAAATTCTTAGTAAAGAACGAACTCCCCGGGGGAACCGCCTGGTTGCAACCGTGAGTAATTACACAAGACAAATAATAAAATGCGCGAGTGCAATAAGATGCCTATGAGGTGCAATAAAACTGTCCGAAAATTGCGTACGTCTTGGGTCGAAGGGCGCTCTTTAGACTGGAGACTAGGGAATCGATTCTTCTCCTGTGATTAACGTTCATAGAACCCGACTTGTGGGACCTATCTATGATGCTGTATTAGTCTTAATTAATGATTTGTTCACCTTCTCTCTCCAACCGCCGGAACTTCCATCTCGTTGTGCGTTGCCCCGAAATTGAAAGGAAGAGCCCACCACCCACTAAACCACACGACCTCAGATCAATATTCGGCTAATAACTTAAAAAGAATGCGCCAAACATACATGAAGAAGTATCGATGAAGATGAATACCATAGTTATTACACAGATCACGCACACGATGATGATGCAAACGAAGATACGAGCGGCTAAACCACCTCTGCAAAACTTATTTAGTGACACGCAAAATCAGGTTGGCCGAAGTGGACTTGTACAACTGAGGACGTAATACCTGAACGGTCTTACCAATTGCGGTTTTTGCAATTCGCACAGCAGACTGATCGGTTGTATACACTACTGAAAATCCTAACGCAGCGACTAATGGCGTGTTTCCTACCAAATGTTGTCGGATTGTGGCCGGGGATTAACATTTCATGTGCCACCTGACCGGTTTTGAAAGAAATGCACCAACCGCCCTGAAGAGATTTCGAACAGACAAAGGGGAATTGCACCCTTCAAGCTCCATCATTATTGCTTTTCTATCCGTATGTTGAAACTCGCCAAAGTGGAGGCATTCAGCACGTCAGATGCATGGAACTTCACGGTCCCATAGCAAGCTTCTGGCATGTATTTGCAACGAGAACGCGCGAAAATTGTAAATAAGTGTTCTAAAGCTGATCTGCAGAATATATCAATACACTCGTAAGGATCACACTCGTAACGTTTTTTGTGAACCAAGGAGCGTGTGGGTAGGTTCAGCAACTGAAAACCTTTTTTAAATGTTATGCCCATGATACCAACACTCAAAACCTATACGTGTAAAAGATTTGCGGGAGCTAGATAAGGAAAAGCTCGAGTGCGTAAATGCGTCGTTTCCAATTCTGCCTCAGTCAGACAGCAATATAAAGTGAACACATTTACCTTTATGGTACAAAATTTGTGGTTTGCCAAAAACATTTTGTAAATGAAATGCGCAAGAACAGATGCGTGTGAACCTTATGCAATGAGAAACTCACCTGAATGTAAAGAACAAATTAAGCATGTTGAGAAGGAGATTGGGTCCCTGCGAAGCGGTAGCCAAGTACTTGAGGAAGTCTCGTGCATACGGTGTTTCTTCGCCGCCATGAGGAGTCAGGTTTCTTAGTTTGAAGCAAACATAGTACTGGAATAAAAAAAATGAATGGACTTTTTAGTGGCAAGAAACGATTTGGAAAGAATATATTATATAAGGGCGGGTTTGTTTAGAGACGATACCTCTCATCAAGCTCATCAATATTCGTATTGTGTTCATCAGCCCTTAGATTTGACCATACGGAGCAGTTGATACTTAAGGTCATGCTTAGCAGTTATGGACAATTCATCATTGTTTGACGCACTCTAGAGAGAGCATTCAACAGCCGCCTGTCCTTGTTTGCTTTTTTGTTCATATCGGTCCAGACTGGGTTTTCTTAACAAACAGCTCAGAGCCAGCCAAGTGCGTTTATAAGGCGACTGAAAGAGTTGCAGCAAGGATATATGCTTTTACAGGCCGAATGGCTTTGCGGTGCTCTTCTACCTTCCTCTCTTCCTTCTCTCCTCTCCCCTTTCCTTTCATCCCTTTCACTACGTTCCTAGTTCAGTACACCGCGCTCATCGCAACTGCTTAGTGCCCTGGAATGTTGAACGTCATTGAACATCTCAGTGGGTTACCGCATGGTGTACATAGCTATCACACGCTTTCGAGCATGACGCGGCAACTCTAAGATGGATAGAAATGAGTTGGGGAGGGATGAGGGATAAACACGGTTTTCTGCCATTAGGTCACTTTGAAAGTGGTTTAGATCTATTAAGAATCAATTGAATTCAGTCGCTTCCTCATTTCACCTTGGATCAAGCGCTTCTCGTCACTTGATTTATAGGGATGATTTGCTGAAAGCAGAGTGGGTTGCCAGTAAGGGTGTTTTTAGGGTGCAGAATCACGCTTCAACGCCTGCCAATACACCACTCTCTCTCCACCACCTTGCTCCGTTCGCTCATTAAATAGATCATTATGTCTCTCCTTCCTTCCAGGAAGAGATGAACGAAGCAAAACAAAATCTTTGCTGGCAGTGGAAAGTGCATATCGTTGTTCCTAAAAGAAAATCATTATTCTTTCAATTAATGCTGACTCCGTGGAGGGTCACTTTGATGAAAGCTCACAAAGCCGTGCACACCTCAACTGCTATAGTAATGAAGCTGCTCCAGGGAATAAGGATGCCGATTCCGTGAAGCATCATGGTCAGATAGACTAGATTGTATCGGTCTTCTGGCTCTTCAGCTTCACTCTCGCCTGCACTAGTCGTTGATGCAGCTCGACCTGACGCAACTGAAGCGAACTCATTTTAGAGACATTACACAAATCCAACAACAATGTAGCAGAAGCGCATGTCATGCCATCTCGTTCTGTTTGCTTTCCTGTTTCCTATGCAACAAGGCGAAGAAACTGCTCAGTAAATTTACTAAGCTCAACGCTCATATTTTCGTACAAGAGTTGCACCTGTTCCGAATGTCGTGGTTACCTAGCGGTTGTTCTTTGATCAATTAATGCTGACTCCGTGGAGGGTCACTTTGATGAAAGCTCACAAAGCCGTGCACACCTCAACTGCTATAGTAATGAAGCTGCTCCAGGGAATAAGGATGCCGATTCCGTGAAGCATCATGGTCAGATAGACTAGATTGTATCGGTCTTCTGGCTCTTCAGCTTCACTCTCGCCTGCACTAGTCGTTGATGCAGCTCGACCTGACGCAACTGAAGCGAACTCATTTTAGAGACATTACACAAATCCAACAACAATGTAGCAGAAGCGCATGTCATGCCATCTCGTTCTGTTTGCTTTCCTGTTTCCTATGCAACAAGGCGAAGAAACTGCTCAGTAAATTTACTAAGCTCAACGCTCATATTTTCGTACAAGAGTTGCACCTGTTCCGAATGTCGTGGTTACCTAGCGGTTGTTCTTTGACGATGTTGCCTGCAGTCGACTATGCGACCCGTTCGCTTCAAAAGCGTTTCACAGTAATGGGCGCAACATGCAGAGTTAAGTTAGCGGAGGGGAGCGTCAGGGCAGCGAGAAGGCTTGAGACAAGCCTGGGCCTCCGATGGACAGAAAATTTCACATTCCATGCTGCCGAAATTTTCCACAACAGGAAGTTCCTGAATGTGACCATGATAAATCATGTAATAAGACAGCATGGGCATTCACGCTGGCTGAAACTATCCCTGGTCGATATACTACACGAACACAACTGCCTGAAACATGCTGCTTCTGCTGTCTAGCAGAGTGAACTCTTCGAGTCGTTCGGTCACAGCACAATAGGTGCTATGAAATGCGATTGATGGACTGCAGTGAAGCCGTGCCCACTCTCAAGTAATGGTGATCAAACGGGGAGCTTCCTGGATGAGAAAGTTTGCAGGTATCCAACCAGTTCCACCTTCTGAATTTCATGAGCTGCAGAACGCGAGTACAATAATAGAGTCCAATAATACAATTCTAGCTGCTGCATTGTAACGTCGACAGTTTAAATCGATGCATTCTTTCTTCTTATGACTGTTTATCATACCATGAGAAGCTGTGCCAGCGGTATTAAAAGAGGCGCTTTCCTTCCGACCATCATTCGTATCCTGTTCGCGATGGATTTGTTCATCGGCCATTTGAGACAACGCTCACCTCTTGACAAATCGGATGGATGTTTCTGTAAGTTTCATAAGCATGTCACTTTATCGCGTGGACTTCCACGAAACTATTGGCAATCGCAATCACGTTTTATCTACATTTTAACGTTTGTTTTCATTTATAAGAGGATTTTCAACGTCGACGTCGACGTCAATAAAATATTACAGAAATTAAATGCCTTGCAATTTATGAAGGATGAAAAATATTGCTCATCGACACGTTATGGCAGACTGTGTTATTTCCGAGCTACAATGAATCACTTATTATACATATCAAGGTTTTTCGTGCGGTGCGGTCGCGTCGCTCGGTCTCTCTATCGAGTGAGAAACTGGTTGGATTAATTCGTTTGTGACTGTTTGTTTTCTATGCCGGCAAGCTGTGCGCGGACTATTCCCTCTGATGGGACATGATGACATGGAGCTGAACTTGACTGGAAAAAAGAAGGCTAAGAAGCCGACTGTACTGGGCGACCAGACTATCCGCCGTGAAGAGAGTCAGCCCGCTTCTGAGACAGGCATCGCAAATCATTGCGAGACAGCTTAAAGTATTGACGGAACACTTAAGGTCGAGATTGCGAAGATGGTCAACGACGCAGTGATAGTGCGTGGGCGCAATAGCTGAACGATTCACAAAGGCGCTCACTGAGGCTTTGCAACCGATTGCGCTAACCCTGTCAAATATCGTCAAAGAGCTCGCGAGAATCAAAGCTGAGGCGGTCACGCCGCCAGTTGCCGCCGGTGACCAATCCCCGCATGCTGTCTCGGCGGCAAAACCTCAGACATTCACTTCTGAAGTTGTCGTTTTGGGTTTAGCGGAGCAGTCTGACTGCCCACCGCATGGGCGTAGAGAAATGGGCAAGAAAGTAATCGTTCGATTATGGGACGAGCTAAATGTGGACGCTGTGCCGACACAGGTGTACCGGATGGGAATATATAAGAGCGGACGCCAGCGAGTCAGAGCCAAAATTTTCAACAATAGCGCTCCAGTCAGCGCGTGCCCAATCCTCAGCCTCCCATTAACCCTTCCCGATCTCCTCCCAACTAACTCAAATCACCTCTGAGCCGTCTTCACCAGCTAAGAATTTCTTAAGATGTACATACTTTAACGCTCACTGTATTAAGAATAACTTAAGCTCTTTGAATGCTTTATTCGAATTCGACTCTCCTGATGTTGTTATTTTGAGTACTAAATGAAGACGACTCTGACTCTCTGTTAAGCCTGCATTGCTCGTACAATGTGCGCAGGTGTGACCGGATCTCGGGAGCTAACGGTGGCCGTGTGGCAATTTCGGCCAAAAAGCAAATTTCTTATGCGGGCGCAGAATCAGAGGCATTTAAACCTCTTTGTGAGGCTTTGTTTGTAATTTCATATATAGAAGCGGTTTCTGCTTTCGCATAATTGCAGTTTACCGACGGCTCCCTAGAATACGGAAGAATCCGCCGAATTGCTGAAGAAAGTATTGGAGCGGTGCGCAGCTGAACATCCATCGATTGTTGTTGGCGATTTCAATTACCCGCTGACCCCCAAGAAGCTTGACACGCACTCGACAAACACGTTTGATCGTTTTCTTCCTAACTCCGATCTCCTAAATCTAATTTCTGACCCTACCTATGGTAACTATACGCTGGACCTTCTTTTGTGCAATGACCGTACACTGATCTTGGGATGGGAAGTCCTTCGTAACATTTCTACCAGTGATCACTATAGTATCTACTTTGAAGTTACCTGCCAAGAAAGCATCACTCCGACCTATCTTTCTTTTGATTTTGGCAAAACAAACTGGCATAAAGCTAATTTAATGCTCTTAAATTTTGACTGGGATAGCTACTTCCTTACCTACTGTAACATTGATGGAATCTATGAGGGTTTTCTATCATTTGTATACTTTGTGTCGTAAAAGAAAATATAGTGTCCCATTTCGATTTGAATGCTTTGATTGATCCTGCTCAGCATGGTTTTCTGCCGGGGAAGTCCACGCCGTCACAGCTGATATTCTGTTTCCGTGACTAGCACTCTGCGATGAATAAAAACCAGCAGGTGGAGGTGGTCTATAGTGATTATGCTAAAACATTTGATAGTGTCTCCCACAAAAACTGCTGATTAAACTTAAAGGTTATGGAATATCTGGTAGACTTTTGAAATGGCTAAAATCACTTCTCTGGGAGCGAGAATTTATGGTAAAAATGGGTGGATGCTATTTGCAGCCTCGAATTATTACTAACGGAGTTCCACAAGGAAATGTACTTGGTTCTTTATTCTTCCTTATTTATGTGAACGATTTATCTAATGGTTTGTTGAGTGCGTGCAAGTTGTTTGCGGATGACCTTAAGATTTATTCCTCACTCAACAATCTTGCTGTAGATTTTCACGAACTCCAGAACTTTGGTATCTAGAACTTTGGTCGCGAACATGGCAGTTGCGCATATCCGAAGAAAAAAGTAGCCCCTTCCATATAAACCTTCAGCATGAGTGCTCCCTGCGTCTAAATGGGAGTAGTAAGCTTTGCGCCCAATGCATAATCAGGGACCTTGAAGTACATATTAGTTCAAACTTTAAATGGACTTTTCCACTGCACGGTAACAGCCAGAAAAGCCTCACGAGTAGCCAACTGTACACTACACTCACTGGAACATCTATGCATTGGACATTACAGACTTGCCTTTATAGTCTATTGCCGCCCTCTTCTTCAGCACTGTACTCAGTTATGGTCACCATACGTTCACAAGGACGCTGATATGATTGAAAATGTGCAGATGCGAGACACAAAATCTGTTTTCCGTAAGGCCTTTCCGAAATCCATCATTCCCTCCTACCCTGAACGGCTGCGGAATTTCGGCCTAAAAAGTTTGAAATACCGTAGAATTGAATTTGGCCTTCATTTATTTCGGCCAAAACAGGTCTACTAAGTTCGCTTTCCTTCCGAGTCATTCGAGTATGGAATCAACTACCAGCTGAAATTGTCGAAGTTAGGAATCTTAATGTTTTTAAAATAAGCTTATCCCAATTTGAATTACCGTCCTTGAAGGGCACAGATGGCCAGCTCATATGACTAATGAATCCTTTTCTTGCTTTGGTCTTCTTGCCAGTGTTATCTTATCGAGGCTACTTGAATCTTTGCATTTTTGATCTTCCTGCTCGTTTTAACTTTCTTTTGTCGTCAGTGTTTTCATTCGCTTGGAGCCTTTTGTTAGTATTTTTACATACTATGTATGTTTCTTTATTTCTCAATAAAGTCATTCGTTCGTTCGTATATATGTATATGCAAACGTGCGAAGCTACCTTTCGCAGTTGTACTATTTGGTTACCAAAGTATCGGGCGCTTCTGCAGCAATAGTGGCTTCCACGGTCCGAATGAACCGAATAGTGGAGGGGGAGGAAGTAAGGGGGAGGGTGTGGTCAATCATCGCGTCACATCGTGCCCATTCAACTGTGGTAAACCTTATTATTGTACAACTATGAGGGTTTCGAGAGCACATAATGTCAAACCACTTGCATGGTGTGAATGTGAAGAGATCTCGCTATCGGAGGAGACAAATCATCCGAAAATGGAGCTGAAGCTCAGCATTGCTTGCCGAAGAACTGATGGCTGTTCAACATAATGCTCACCCAATACGGTCATACAGTAGTGTTTACAAGACGTGAAACAGTGTTGTGTCGTGCATCAACGACGTGAAAGCGGAAGCCGAGTGTGGAAAGTGATGCACACGGGAATAGAAGGAGCGGTTTATTGGAGAGTATAGCTGCTCTCAAGACGAACACAACAACGAGACCGAACGGGGACAAGACGAAGCCAAGTGGGAAATCGACGAGCAAGAACCGACTACCGGGAAAAGACAAACGAAGAAAAATGACTTTGACGAGCTGAGAGCCGCCTTTTATAGGCCCCAGATGCATCCTGGGGCAGCACAAGAGCACGTAAGCAGATCAGTGGCATTATGCCAAGAACATGGTACAAGAATCGACTACATAAACAAATGTGATCACTGTAATGTTAGATCACAAGTAGATATCTTGGGTTGGCTCTTCACCGCCATACCCAACAAGTAGGTTCGCAGATGTTGTTTTCAGCTATACGAAACAATAAGAATTGGGAAGTATGGGAATGCTATCCGCCTGTGGCAATGGTTAGCATCTTAAATTTTAGCTTCTAAGAGGTGCTACATACACCGAGAGTGATGAGTGCTGCTGCAGTGAAACGCAGCGTGGGTACATGACTGTTTCATAGACCACCCAGTCGGACAACGAGGAGAGCACAGGAGGAATGATTTCCTGAAGCCGACCATTTGATACTTTCAAGCAGGGACAAAAGGGAATGAAATCGTATCATGACAGCTGACAGATGAGGAGGGTCGTCGGATAGAAGCAAGAATTCATTGATATGCCCTCGCTCACCCAGCGAGCACTTTGGTGGTAGGCGTTTTTAGAGTCTTGCAATATAAGGTAAGTGATGTGGCAAAATAGAGATGCTGGAAAGGCCGCAAACTCAGAGCTGCACAATTGTCAGGTCTTCATCGATCAGCCGTTTTTTTGTGGCCTTCTTCATATGCGCAACGAAAATGTTTTTCCAGCACCAGAAACTGTTCCTCACCTAAACCACCTTCAAGTTTCACATATCAAAGTGGATGGGATCACGATCTAGAGCGTTTAGACGTACCTAAACTAACCATAGAGAATTATGAGATATGCGCCAGCGAGTGTAAGACAGAAAATTTGCCACTTGCGGCGAATCATAGCAGCTGTGATCGCTGTCGATGAAAGACGAAGGAAAGGCCATTGCATAGGATGTGATGGACATGGTGGGCATCTCCTGCGAGGCGACCAAAAATCAAAGCAGAAAAGTTGTTTGCAACCCTCATGGAAGCAGATACGCTGTCCATCTGTTTCCATATATGACTTAGATGCCGTGCTGCTATTCTTCTGAGCTGAAAAGGAAGGCAAGCTGCTGTCAGGTTCTGCACATAAAAATTACGATTGAGCTCAGGCGATATTCCGAATGCTAGCTACAACGGATCTGACTATACGCCATCGTTGAGCCATAAAATGGATAGCTTGATTCGCTGTATTTGGTTCTGGTTATTACAGCGCACATGCTCACATTTAGCAGCTCAGCAAAATGCATAATCGAAAGGTCACACCACTCCATACCACCATGCACGCATTCAACTGCAGAATAGACTCTTTATGGAAAGATCGCAGTTGAGCCCAAACACAGAAACTAACGTTGTGAGGTGGTGAACCAACCGGAATGAAACGGTGAAGAACGAATGAAACTTCACGTACGATCATCGCCCTCAATAACATTTTTCGAAATTTACATGCTCCGTGATTATGATGGTAAAAGAATTTTTAAAATTTTTGTTCGTGCGCTGGTGCCTGTTAATGATCAGTGTTTGCACTATTATTGTGCATATTCATAGAATTCTCCATGCTGAACGACCGTAACGAAATTTCGGTCATCCGAATTTTTAGAGGGATTCTTCGAGACAAGGTAGCAACTTGATTGCTCCATCAAATACGGAAAGCACACAGGCTTCATTATTTGCTCAGAATTGTTAGT